>JBBBDQ010001288.1:0-12500 GCA_037127315.1 Ascarosepion bandense
CTTTATTGATTTATTTTAATGATCTTAATTCAATGATGAATAATAATCGTTAATAATTACCATTGAATTAAATTCTTTAGCAAGGAAGGGGATAATATTAAAAATGTTTGCAGTGTAAAAGAAACATTTTTCAGCATAAAGCCATTGATTTATTATTCTTTTATGTGCCTTGTCCCTTCAGGACGTAGGCGATCATGGCCTTCCACGTTTCCCTATCCCTGGTGGCTCTGAGCACGCCTTCGCCTGTTACACCATGCAATCCTCGTTCAGTCATCCACCTGATTAGGCCTTTCAAATATGTTATCCGTTGCTTTTTAATGCGTTACGTAAATATTAGGAATATCAATGACAAAGTGGAAATTTATTTTCGGGCAACACGTCTCATCATTTAGTAATTCTATGCACAGAAATCGTCACACGAAAAAAAGAACTTGTCAATTTGTCATTGGATTTCCTCATATTTTATGATATATAAAAATATATCTTATTTTCTCTGTGCACAAATATATATATATATATATATATATATATATATATATATATATATATAGCATTGAGTTGTCATAATGCTTAGTGCATAGATATTTTTCCAGTGGTTTACTGATAAAATGTTATTTTGTCAAGCAGGTAATTTTGTCGTAAAATGCTCGATATCGGTGTAGACATAGACCGTTAATAAGATAAATTCAGAGAAGGTCGTCACTCAACTGAGCAGAATCATTACTACTTCGAAGTTTCGTGATGGTGCCGTTATGATGTCTTCATTCGTCAGGGTTCCATATAAACAAAATACATTGCACCAAGCACCATTTAAATAAGATAAAATTCAATTAAGCGAACAACCATTCACAATAGAAATGGTAAAAAAGAAATCAACCAACAAATAAAAGAAAATACAACACGAAAAAGAAGTCACCACAAAAAAACAATCTGAAGTAATCAACTGTGGACCACTCTCATAGGAAAATATCAAAATGCACAAGTTCTATAGAAATAAGAAAAGAAAAGGACACGGCAGCAAAATGAAAATTTAGCGCTGACACGTGAAGACATCATAACATATACTAGCATTATAGCCAGGCGTTGATCGGGTGTAATGAAAGCTTTAAAACTAATCCATGGTCCTGGAGCTCAGGCTCTTTGGACATTGGCACGAAAGACTAAAAAGCAATTGTTGTTTCCAGTTAAAGCGAAACCGTAGACTGAAAGAAAAATGTATGGATGTAAGTCAAATTTTGATTTCCTGGTATCGATATCAAATAAGTTTTTTTTGTCGTAAACTGAATTTTGAAGGCTAAATAAGTCCTCTGGGTAAATGGTTTCATAGCTGAGAATAAAAACTACAATTATACCTACTTAGAGCCAAACCCGAAGCAAAAACTAAAATACAAGAGCTGAAAAAAATACAGACATACAGGTAGAAAAGCAGACACACACACACAAACATCTTGCCTTTTATATATATATTTTCGATTTTCTGCACTATTGCAAAAACTGCAACCTTGAAACTTCTGAATATCGTTTCTTATATCTTTGTCTATGAGTGTATCAAATTTGATTAAAATCGGACCATTCCTTCTTTAACCCGATTTTTTCGTTTATCGATTTTCGATATTTATCGGGGGTACCTCGACACAAAACCTAGCTAAGAACACTCGCAGACGCTTATAGTACAACTGTGTAAATTTTCAAGAAAATCGGTTCAGCCGTTACGGAGTCTATAGGTAACGGACACACACACACACACAGGCACACACACACATACAGTTCCATTTATAAATAAGATTAGATATATATTTCATTTGTAAACGAGTTATTACGCGACCTAGGTTTCTACTATGAGTGGTTTCTTCAGGCGATTTGCAATAACTGATTTTAACGTTTAAAAAACGCGTAATATCTCGTATACAAATGAAAAATATTCGAAAGTTCTATAAAATAATTGTACTGAACACTTTTAATATAAATGTGCACAGGTCTAATTTTTATTATGACCAAAAACTAAGTGATTAAACAATCAATATATATATATATATATATAAAATATATATATATATATAGTCATCCTCAGACAGATCTGTTTCGTTGTATTACAGCTCATCAGTACAGCTTAGACTCCGTTCGCTTCCTAAACGCAGGCTCGAAACCCGACCGCATTGGCGATTCTATACCTAGGCCACAAGCATCCATTAGAAGAGGGCAAGGCTTTTTAGCGTATATAAACACGCCCAATAGCTAGTCTCCAATTCATTATCGAATGAGCGGTATATATATATATTTATATATATATATATATATATATATATATATACTGTTTAATTATAGAAAAACAGAGTATCTATTCAAATACAAGAATCTATTAAAAATAATGTCTAAACAAATAAATTTAAATATGTCGGTTAATACCATTTCGTAACTTTCTGTTCGATTTTATAATATTATCTTTGCTTACATTAGGATGTGAATAGGAGCAAATAGAGTTGTCTGAGGAATCAGGAACTGAGACATGTCAGATCACTTGGCAGCTTCTCTCAGTTATATAGGTGTCTGCCGGAAGATGAATATTTTCATTACAAGATTTCTAGAATATTTATACCGGTGCATATATATATATATATATATATATATATATATATATATATATATATATATATACTGTTTAATTATAAAAAAACAACAACAGAGTATTCACTCAAATCCGAGTATCTATTAAGATAATATTCAAACAAATAAATTTGATAAGTCGAGACAAATTTTTCCCATTATTAGTCAGCCATCACACTGATGAGTCTTTTTGCCGTTACATCACCTTTCAGCTGAATTGTATTGATTAATAAAAGTGTGTTTCTACTTTTGTTTTGATGAATTCTTCAAAAAATATTTTTTCTCTTGTTTGAACAGATTGTAAGCACTGGCAAAAAAAAGAGTGTTGAATGGACCAAATTGAATTGTAGGCAGCTGGAAAGCCTGAAAAATCTCTCGTTCTATCTCGTTATCTGCATTGCCAAATGACACGCGATATTTCCTGCTCACAGCATGTTTCAGAACTTTACGAAAGCTTAAAAAATAACAGGTGACTGAACAACTACAGAATTGCGTAGAATAGAAAGACAAAACCTGAGATTCGGAGAGTGTCAGAAACAAAAACTCACACTTTGTTGGATTTACCTCCCTTTTTTTAAATGTACGCACCGCTCTTGATCGGTCACGGGACAATTAGCAGCCAATCAGTGAAGACCTAGTTTGTAAAAAACACAATTCTGTTTGCATCACGTGATGTTTAACTGACGCATGCGTAAACACATCCTTTTTGCAACAAGTAGTCCTGAACTCATGCGTTAAAAAACAGCATATTTTTA
The DNA here is from genome assembly GCA_037127315.1 of Ascarosepion bandense. Lineage (NCBI taxonomy): Eukaryota > Metazoa > Mollusca > Cephalopoda > Sepiida > Sepiidae > Ascarosepion > Ascarosepion bandense. The sequence continues at coordinate 3,360 of JBBBDQ010001288.1, forward strand.
TAATATCCACTAACATTTAACCTACTTCTAAACTTTGCCGACATTTTACCAAGTACCAAGGTTGAAAGCGCTGACCAAAACAAGAGTGTTGAATGGAGCAAATTAAATTGTAGGCGGCAGTTGAAAAGCTTGAAAAATCTGCGTTTTGTCCCCACCAGTTTCTCGGCACGGTATTCGCCGCTCACAGCATCTTCAAAATCTTATGAATGCTTAAAAAGTTGCGAGTAACTTAACAAACAACAAAGGTTAGATCACAATTGAAAGTTGTACTCACGTTTAAAGTGTGGAATAGAAAATTAAGAATTGAAATCAACTTTCTTCTTCACTTATACAAAAATTCACGGAAAACATGTGAAATCCTGTTTTCTTTTTCAAATAGATAAAGGACTGATCATGTGCTTAAACAAAAACGTCCAGACCGGATTTCGCAAGTAGATGTTAAATTGATTCTCTGACCAATGGAAGCGAATTGCAAGACTAAAAAGGATTTTGCGATGTACATTTTTCATGTTAAAGTATAAATTTATTACAAGAATAGAATAACAGGAATAGGTATCAGTTAAAAGTTCAATGAGAAACAAGTACTGAGTTAAGAGCATCAAGAGTTGAAGAAAATGTTCATAGTAGTAATTTGTTGGAGAGTTTATGCGTACGTACGTATGGATGTATTAGCGTTTGTTAGGTAGGGATGTCTTTGAATGGAGAAGAAAAGTAAAAGGAATCAGCACACGAGAACGAAGGAGAAAGCGGACGATATGTGACGTGACCTTATGTCCGGGTCGATTTGAAATTTCTACCTTGTTACATTTTAGCTTGTCGTCTCCCCTGCTTCCATCTGTCTGTCTGACAGACGCTGATCGGAGCCTTTTATAGTAATTTAGATTTTTCGCACTGGAACGCAAAGTCCTTTTTGGTCTTGCAAATCGCTTCCATTGGTCAGAAAATCAATTTAACATCTACTTCCGAAATCCGGTTTCGACTTTTTTTTAAGCACATGGTCAGTCTTTTTTCTGTTTGAGAAAAACCAGGATTTCACACGTCGTTGTGAATTTTTGTAAAAGTAAAGATGAAAGTTGATATTAATTCTTAATTTCCTATCCCACCATACCAACACACATTCTTGTACACACAGTCTTGTGTCGTGAGTAAGAATAAGTAACTCAACAACAGGAAATAGGTTAAATGTTGTATTCCGTGAAAATAGTATTTACAAAGGTTATTAGTATCCAATACAAGAATAAGGGTTAATCGTCTCAACCGTCGTAAGACGTAGTATGAGCAATAGGTACTTCCGGGTCGTCACCGGAAGTCTACGACTGACTTGTCGATACGGCTGCTCGGCACACTCCCTACCTACGTAGGTGCCACCATGACTTTACATAGTCATGGAATAGTCCATTATAGCCGAATAGGCGCGGGCGTCCCAACACACAGATAGATAGATTTTAATTTGTGCCTGAAGATAGCCCTCTACGGTAGTATTGTGTTGTACCAAACGGACAGGAAAATGTATATTTATTACCATAAATGTTACCTTTACTATTTTACATTGAGTATTGTTTTATTAACACCATCACTCACTGGGCGCTATTTTATAAATATACGATGGTAAGTGAAACAAATATATGCACATTTTTCATAAAAAAAACTTTTGATTAGCCACACTGCTAGCAAAGCGGCCATGTTTATACTGAAACACCTAAACAAAACTGGCGATATCAAGCTGAAACTCTGCTCAAGTGATACAACAGTGAAAAATATAAGCACGCATCAGCAGAAGGCAATGTGCCAAACTTAAGGATATGTTATGGTGAAAGTGCAGATAATTTCTTTTACAAATCTCGTTTACGTTTGAAGGAGCCGACATTTCAGAATTGATGGGAATACACATTTTAAGCAGAATTAATGAAATAATCCACATAGACAACCACGAATTATAAAAGATGACGATCGCACCGGACAACAAGAGAGAGAATGATGAAATAAGAAAAATGCTTTTCAAACTCTTCAAAGATCTAGATATTTTGAAATAGTAGTTGAAGTAGTTGAAGGTCGTCCAATATTTAGATGTAGAATTTAATTTACAAACTGTTAGTGTCTCTACATATATGAAAACAAATGCAACTTTAAAGTACGTAAATACAATCGATACATTATTTGCTGCAACCCAATAGTAGTTGAAGCAAATATGAAGGTCGTCCAATATTTAGATGTAGAATTTAATTTACAAACTATTAGTGTCTCTACATATATGAAAACAAATGCAACATTAAAGTACGTAAATACAAGATCTAACCATTCCACAAGTACAATCAATCATAACCCTACAAATAGAAAGCATAGGCTATCAAAAAATTGTTCAAGCAAAGCTGTCTTTGATGAAAAAGAAGATTATGAAGATATCTTTAAAAAATCTGGCCATAAGAACATTTTTGAATACAAACCTTAACCAAGCAGACAAATATAAAGAAATAATAGAAATCGATACATTATTTGCTGCAACCCACTAGTAGTTGAAGCAAATATGAAGGTCGTCCAATATTTGCTGCAACCCACCGTTTAACTTAGAAGTAAAAACCAAAATCGGATAAATATTTTTTAAACTAATCGATAAACATTTTCTAAAATACTCACAATTAAACAAGATTTTCAATAAGAATTCAGTCAAATTATAGCTGTACTAGTAATTTAGAAAATGACATAAAAAACAAAACGCCAGAAACCTAAGTAATAACATACAAAACGTCAGAAATCTAAATAATAATAACATACAAAACAATATCATTAACAAGGAATGTAACTGTAGGGAAAAAATAAATGCCCACTTAACGGACTTTGTAATACAAAAAGGATTATTTACAAAACAGAAGTACATGACATAAATGGTAAAAATGAAACATATTTAGGATCCACCCAAGACTGTTTGAAAGTCAGATGGAATAACCATAAGTCTACATTTAAACTGGAAAACCACAGAAATTGTAGGAAATTGGCTAGCACGTGTGGAAATTAAAATTGAAATATGGCGAAAACACCGGAATAACCTGTAGCATAGCAAAAATAGCCAAACCTTACAAGGGTGGTAAAATATTCAGATTATACCCGGATGAAAAGAAAATGGCTATTATGTTGTTCCCAGAAAGAAAGAAATTACTAAATGAAAAAATTACGTCTAAGTGTAATCATACACATAAATATTTACTAAAATCATACAATCATGGATGAAAGTCTTCTAAGACTCTTGAGTAACTTGTAATTTTCAAAATTTTTCTGTTGAGTGAAAAATTCAATTGCGAGTTCGTAAAAGATTCCTGTTTGAACGTTTAAATAACTGTAAAATCAGTTATTGTAAATCGTCTGAAAACATCGAAATACAGACACCGAGGTGGCGGAAATAAACTTATTTCCAAAGGAATATATATATATATATATATTATGGACTCTCCCGTCGATTAAGACGTATGAGCGTCTAACTCATACTGCTACACAAAGAATTGTTTAAAGTGGTGAAGGCTTGTGTAGCACCATTCACACTTTTTGGAACTGCTGATAACAAACAATCGCATGAACAACAGACCACCGTTATTTAACCCATAACTGGAGGGAAGGGACGGAATAATACCTTTCCAAAGGGTACCAGTGCGAAAGTGAATGCAAAGTGTTTGACTGGAGTTCGAACTCGGCTCACTGATTTCCCCCTCCGAGCCGACATCCACTGCACCACAACGCACATCCGTCAATAACGCTTACATCACCTAGTATCCCCAAGCGGTCACCCATCTAAGTACTGACCAGTCTCAACGTTACTTAACTTCGGTGATTGAGCGAGAACCGGTATATATATATATATATATATAACGAATACCTACAGAGCTAGACAGACCTACCTAGGTTTCACCTAAACGGATCTTGAGGGAAAGCTTGCTAACAAGGAAAGAAACAAACATGTACAAAGGAAATTCAATCAACCCACGTGACCAAGAAAGAAGACACTAAACACAAATAGAGAAGAACTTTATTAAGAAAACAAATTTCGTATACATTAAATTTTTAAAAAGATTAGTTATTGCAAAAGTGAAAACAAAAAACGAAAACCGTAAATGAACAACTTCTCAAAGCAAATTTAATTCAAAAGCCTAGGCTTTCTATGCCTACATTTATTTAATACTAGCAGTATAGCCCGGCGTTGCTCGGGTGTAATGAAAGCTTTAAAACTAATCCATGGTCCTGGAGCTCAGACTCTTTGGACGTTGGCACGAAAGACTAAAAAGCAATAGTTGTTTCCAGTTAAACCGAAACCGTAGATTGAAAGAAAAATGAATGGATTAAGTCAAATTTTGATTTCCCGGTATCGATATCAAATAAGTTTTTTCGTGGTAAACTGAATTTTGAAGGCTAAATAAGTCCTCTGAGTAAATGGTATCATGGCTGAGACTAAGAACTACAATTATACCTACTTAGAGCCAAACCCGAAGCAAAAACTAAAATAAAAGTGCTGAAAAAATACAGACATACAGACAAATAAACAGACACACACACAAACATCTTGCCTTTTATATATATATAGTATCGATTTTCTGCACTATTGTAAGAACTGCAACCTTGAAACTTCTGAATATCGTTTCTTATGTCTTTGTCTATGAGTGTATCCAATTTGATTAAAATCGGACCACTCCTTTTATAATCCGATTTTTTTTCGATTATCGATTTTCGATATTTATCCGAGGTAACTTGAGTGCATGGTCATCAGCAAAAGATACAACCCAAAGTGCCAAATACAGGTGGGGGATAACAGAATCAAACAAGTCCAAGAATTTAAGTACCTAGGAAGTGTTCTAACAGGAGATGGAAAGTGCGACACGGAGATCCGAAGGCGACTTGGCATGGCAAAGGACGCGTTCCAGAAGATGAGCAAAATACTAACACACAGGAAGATCTCAATAGAAACGAAGAAAAGAGTGCTAGACTGCTACGTGATGTCAGTTCTTCAGTACGGCTGTGAATGCTGGACAATATCATCGAAAATGAGGAAAAAACTGGAAGCGGCCGAAATGTGGTTCTACAGAAGGATGCTACGGATATCGTGGACTGAGCATACAAGCAACGACGAAGTGTTAGAAAGAATGGCAACAAAAAGGGAATTGATGCTGAGCATCAGGAAGAGACAACTGAAGTTCCTGGGACATGCAATGAGGAAGGAGAGCGTGGAGAACATGATTACTGACTGGTCAGATAGAAGGAAGGAGAGACAGAGGAAGGCAGCGGATAACATATCTGCAGAGTCTGATCAGGTGGATGACGGAACGGGGGTTGCCAGGAGCAACAGGAGCAAACATACTAAGAGCCACAAGGGATAGGGAGACGTGGAGATCCATGATCGCCTACGTCCTGAAGGGACAGGGCACATAGAAGAAGAAGAACTTGACACAAATCCTAGCGAAGGACACTCGCAGATGCTTATAGTAAAACTGTGTAAATTTTCACGAAAATCGGTTCAGGCGTTTCGGAGTCTATAAGTAACTGACACACTCACACACACACACACACAGACAATGTTTCATTTATAAATAACTTTAGATTTCCGTTTTAGAATTTAATAAATTATATGTTTCGGAATTATCGTTATTTATAAACTTTACGACAAAGTTGTTCAAACATTCTGTGTTTTTATATTATATAAAATTACTACAGTAAAATAAAAGAACACAGTCAAGGAAATGATTTTCGGGATATTGTTTTACACCAGTCATCTAAATGCTAAGAAAAACAGGCAACCTCCAAGGAAATCATTATTTGAAATTGGGAATCGAAACTTATCGACAGTGGAAAATACGATATTATTTCAATCAGGAAAGCATCTTGTCTTCTGAACGTAGTATCACCGAAGGCTACACATATAAGGCCTCCATTGCAGATTGAAAATTCTTCTAATGGTGGACAAGACAAACTTGCTGACCAATACTCTACATCGTGATAGTTAGATATGTGTCTTCTGACCGGAAGGTATATTCATAGATTTACCATTATATTTATAATATTGTGTATGTTTGTCTTCTCAAATGAAGTGTTAGGTAGTTGCCACTTGAGGTTAACAGGTAAAAGCGTGTCTTTAATACTTCACCCGCCTCCTTAGTAATTCAGCTGTGTTCAGCTCTGCCCTTAGCAGAAAGGTTTCAATCCTTCTCGGTGCTGTCCATTTTTTCCAACTCTCATGACCTCAAATGTCCCAACAAAAATATGTACGTCTGTTAACTTTCTATTATATAACTTTCTTGCAGTATAATCTTCCAGCTTTTATCTTTCGCTCAATTTTATTTTAAGCAGCGAAAGGCAAAATTATCTTCCAGCGGTTAACGGTAACTAGATCTGTTCTTTCATTGGATGAACTGTATCATCAATTGAAATCAGTCAGTCAGTTAAGTGCTATACGTGATACACGGACGATCATGTCTCGAAAGATACATGACTGACTGGGCAGAAAATTAGTAGGTTGTCATTGCTTTCTGAAGTAGACTGGTTGTTAGACAAGGCTATAGAAGCCGATCTGTCCTATTATTTAGCCCATAACTGGAGGGAAGAGGGGGATTAATAACTTTCCCAAGGGTATTTCTGCGTAAGTGACTGTGTAGAATTCAACTGGAATTCGAACTCGGTACCCCGATTTGTCGTTCCAAGCTGATATCCGCTGCACCACAACGTACATCCAACTTAAATCACGAGATCTTAAATACTCTTCATTCGCGATCACAGATTGTTGATAATAATTCTTTATGTTGCCATTGATAAAAATCTCAATGAATTACCGGTGTTAAACAGTCGTGTCTACTTCTGCGTTGTTTTGTTTAGAAAAAAACAAACAAACTTGCTTCATTACAGTGGGACATAATAGAAGATCTATATAGTTTGTGATGATGTGTTAAAATCTGCCTTTTCAAAATACTAAGCAAAATAAATGAGACAAAGATTACGGAACTGTTACGTAATATCAGTCTTTCTATTTGTCAGTGAATGATGAATAATTTCCTCGTAGATGAAGGTCTTGAAGCAACAGAAAAAAAGAGTATGAACTAATGTAATATCAGTCAATGTAATATGGCAGTAAATGCTGGACAATCTCCCCATAGATGAACAGGTGTCTTGAAGCATCAGAAATATGGTTCTCTTTTTATACATCAGATGTTAAGATACTCATTAGATATGCATGAAATAGTGAAATTAATCCTTAAAAACAACGCAAATGAGGTCGGTTAAAAAAAACAGTCAATATGCGGACAAAGAAATAAAGCAGTGTCAGTATGCATAAAAATAAAAACTCACGTCGGTTGCTAGCAGATTCTAAAGCTGAGATGAATGCGGTGTTGCTACGTCGTAGTGTAAGCGATTCATTCAAGTTAAACTTGTTACTGATTATCGTTAGGTGACATTTCTTTTCAAATAGACATTACATGTACCTTATATTCTGGCTCCAAAAAGACGCTGTTTCACACCTGTTTATCCTAAGTCAGTTAAGTGCCATACGTGATACGCGCTTGGGCGATCATTTCTAAAAAAAAAAAAATGACTGACCGAGCAGAAGATTTTCCGCAATAGGTTTCTAGGTAGACTGGTGGCTAATCAAGGCTGTAACCCTATGTGGGACAATCTGTTGACAGATGAAGAAGATCTTGAAGCAACAGAAACAAAAGAGTATGAACTCTAATGTAATATCAATCAATGGTAGTAAATGCTGGACAATCTCCCCATAGATGAACAGGTGTCTTGAAGCATCAGAAATATGGTTCTGTTTTTATACATCAGATGTTAAGATACTCATTAGATACGCATGAAATAGTGAAATTAATCCTTAAAAACAACGCAAATGAGGTCGGTTAAAAAAAACAGTCAATATGCGGACAAAGAAATGAAGCAGTGTCAGTATGCATAAAAATAAAAACTTACGTCGGTTGCTAGCAGATACTAAAGCTGAGATGAATGCGGTGTTGCTACGTCGTATCGTAAGCAAATAAATAACAAAATGACAAAGAAATCCGCTGCGAAGATGGTCTGTTCACTTTGCAAAGCCAGAAAGTTTGTTCCTGTCTGAATCCATCTTGCATATATATAAATTTACCATCCGCCCGTGTGTTGAGCACTGCTGCAACATCTGGTCAGATGCCCCTGCTATTCACCTCGGGGTTCTTGATAAAATCCAACTGAGAATCTGTAATGTGATCGATCGCGACTTGGCGGCTCAGATGCAGTCACTTTCTCACCGGTGTATATGATTTCCCTATGTCTCTTCTACAAGTACTTTCACGGTTTCTTCTCCGATGAACTTAGCTCACTGGTGCCCCTATGTGTGACTTTACTCGAGCTAAGAGACTAAAAACTAGGTCACACTCTTTTACAGTAAAACCAATAAAATGTAACTGTAACTTCTACTCTAATAGCTTCTTTTCTCTCACTTACCGCCTGTAGAATTCCTTTCCGTATACTTATTTCCCCGACAGTTACAATCTCTAAGAATTAAAATGTAAAGTCAATAGTCATCTCCTATCACAGATTCGCATCCTTCTCTCATGCGTTTTTCTCCGTCCAGTATTCTCATCTTTCTATTACCCACTTCCCGACACACCCTATAATCTTGTACGTCTTTCTCATCACTTTCCTCCTATGTAACACCCTGTGCACCAGTGGCAGTGAGACTGCCTTGCTTGGGTTGAAATCATAAACGAAAGATAGAATTGTATAAAGGTTAAAGAAGAGCATGCAGCCAAAATAACATGAGAAAATCGATGGAATATATAAAAATAAAATAAAATAACGAATAAGAAAGAAAGAAACAAACAAACAAACAAAAGAGAGACATGAGGGAAAGAAAATCGATGAAAAATCTAAAAATAAAATAAATTAAAATAACGAATAAGAAAGAAAGAAAGAAAGAGAAAAACAAACAAACAAACAAACAAAAGAGAGACATGAGGGAAAGAAAATCGATGAAAAATCTAAAAATAAAATAAATTAAAATAACGAATAAGAAAGAAAGAAAGAAAGAAAGAAAGAGAAAAACAAACAAACAAACAAACAAACAAACAAAAGAGAGACATGAGGGAAAGAAAATCGATGAAAAATCTAAAAATAAAATAAATTAAAATAACGAAT